>JAGDYQ010000110.1:1557838-1570142 GCA_021962125.1 Bulinus truncatus | reverse complement strand
AACCCTATGAATGAAGTTAGTTGAGAGTCCCAATTATATGTGCTCTTGCTCGAACATACAGGAGAGCACTGACGTCACAGGTGTACAAGCGCTGTGGAGTACTTCTTGAGCCGACTAAAAAATGGGCGCTTTTGAAGGATATGCATTGTTTGAAAAATTATTTTACCATTAAACAGTGAAACAAAAGGTTTCGCATTATTTGAGAATGACGTAAAACTAAACATTCTTCTGTGTGATGAACGGCGTATCTTTAATTTTCATCACTGTATTTAAAATATCCATCGTTTTCTAGTCCTTTCATATGTGTGAAACAGAGATATGTGTCGTTAAATTAAGTAAAAAAGTAATTTTAAAAGCTTTTCATTCGCGCATGTTACTTTTGTACGTTTAAAATTAAATATACTATCCATTTTTCAATAGGTTTGCAAAGATATATAGCTTATTTCGATGAAACTAATAGTTTTCACACACATCTTATACACATTTCCGATGTAAACAGAACCGGGAATTAGGCATAAAAATGTCTCTTTTTAGTTTAATTATTTACAACTTTGATGTAACGAGTGTCCTCATAAGTACAGATATCATTTATTTCGGTATTTTACAGACTAGATTAGCTCTGTGTGTTTCATATCCAGCTATTTTCGTTAAAATTTGTGATAATCCTGACCTAGATTCCGCCATTCTTCTTGTGTCTTTTTGACTATTAAGCAAGGGAAAAATTACACATCATAGTTCACATAATAAAACTATCATTATTTATAATATAAACCGTCCCCCCCCCCACCTCAAACTGTTAATTACACGTTGAAATGCATCGTATGATATTTTTAATAGTTATTTGGTGTTTTTTTTTCATACATTAATTGTAGCAGTTCATTATTATTTGCCAATCTCAATGACAATAGCTATCGATACCAACTCTCGCTAGTAGCTTTCAAGTTTGGAGAATAAATGAACAAAAGCAGGCTTGAGGAGCCGGGAGCCGCTACTTTTTGCTGGAGCCGGAGCCGAAAAAATCTGGCGGCTCCACGGCTCCCAAATGTTGTTTTTTTTACAGCAGAATTTTTTTTTAGCTTTAAAATTACAAATTTATTTGATTGTTTGCCTCCTACAATTTGAAATGTCATGTTTTACGAACGCCACAACAGTAACACGCACATCACCACAAGAAATATTTAATGGGGAATCGTTTTGTGTTCGTTTTAAATCTTGTTTATCCTCCGAAATTTTTTTTAATGGCATGTTATTTTGTTATATAAAAACAGTTTTATTTCATATAATAATTGTATCAATAATTTAAAAATAAATTTTTACTACGACAACAAATAGAACGCGTCATTTCGTGTATTATTTGACCGCGAATTTGTACTAGACTAAAAAACAAAATGGTCGCTTTCTGTATTTAACAATTTTATTATAAAGAGAATATCTGAAATAGAGTAGATAAATTTATAAGGTTGTGGCTATTCGGACCCGGGTCCCAATAAAATCCTATTGTTATTCGGACCCGTAGCAAATATGCACTAAGCTTAGCTATATTTAAACTTTATTAGACGGAACCCGAAAAAATAATAATACAGAGTCCGCTTAGTGGAACCCTAGACACTGAGTAATGATTAAATCATACAATTCAAACAATTATAAAAAAAATAAACAAAAAAACAATGATAAAGTTTATGTATAGCTAAGCTAAGTGCATATTTGCCACGGGTCCGAATAACAATTAGACTTTATTGGGACGGGGTCCGAATAAAAATCGGAGTTTATTGGTACCCGGGTCCAGGCCCGTAGCCAGGGGTGGACTAGGGGGGATGAACCCCGTTCATGACCTCCCCCCCCCCCGTGCATGATTTGAGCTTTTTGACAAAATTTTAATAATAACGGCTATAAAACATCAATCATTTTGTTCAATTTTAATTTAGGGGCCCGGACTGAGCTGGCCAATCAACTTTTTAAAATATTAATATCAGCGCGGGGGCCCGTGTCATCCCTGCCCAGGGACCCGAAATTTCTGTCGGTGGGCCTGTTCGCAACCTTGTAATAGTTTTTTATATTGATATATTCTGAGGACAACTAGCAACTTAAATAAGTTAATAAAATAATATTGACTTCTGACTTCACTTTTATACATATGTATAATCTCTATACTTATAAGACGCATTTGTTGTCTGTCTGTCTTTCTGTCTGTCTGTCTGTCTGTTCCCTTATAACTCAAGATCCAGACAATACAATAACGTGAAATTTGTTACACATACACATAATTACATGGGGAAGGTTATAGGACAGGTTTCGTTTCATCTCGATGGGTAGTTTAATTATAATTAATTTTTTTTATTTTAGTATTTTACTATATTAAAGTAATCTCGACGGCGCCATAAATAAAATTCCTCTGTGACGTCATTTCCCGATGATCGAATAGAACTTGCGCGCTGGTGCTGTATAGTTCCTTTGTGCTGCGAAGAATTGTTGTTGTTTTTTCATGCTCCCTGATATGTATGTACAGTTTGAGGAAGGTAAAGAATGAAGAAGGATTTTAGAAGAAGTGTGAAGCCATAATAATAAGTATATATATATATATATATATATATATATATATATAGAGAGAGAGAGAGAGAGAGAGAGAGAGAGAGAGAGAGAGAGAAAGAGAGGGAGGGAGGGAGAGAGAGAAAGATAAAGAGAGAGAGATAGAGGGGGCAGGAGGAGAGAGAGGAAAGGAGGGTAGGAGAGAGGGAGGGAGGGGGAGAGAGGAAGGAGTGGGATGGACAGGGGGGAGAAAAGGAGGGAGAGGGAGCAGGAGGGAGATGGGAGAGGGAGCATGGGGAGAGGGAGAGAGAAAGGAAGGGAGGGAGAGAGGGGGTAGGGAGGGAGAGAGGGAGGGAGAGAGATAAAGAGTGAGGGGGGCAGGGAGGGAGAGAGAGGAAATGAGAGCCAAATAGAATTTGCGCGCTGGTGCTGTATAGTTCCTTTGTGCTGCAATGAATTGTTGTTTTTTCATGCTCCCTGATTTGTACAGTTTGAGGAAGGTAAAGGAATGAAGAAGGATTTTAGAAGAAGTGTGAAGCCATAATAATATAACTAGTAAAATAATAAAGTACAAACTCCGTGATTTCTGAGTGATGTTATTTAATTTGCAAATGTAATTTTTAGCAGAATTAATTATATTTTAAATTGAATAATTGCGACTGGTCAATTTGTTGTTGATAGATCTGTTCTTTGTTTTCAATATTTTATAAGAAATATCACACAAATAGCTAAGCTATATTCGTGCATCTTTGTCGTTCTTCCCGGGTTGTACGTTAAACCAAAAGTATAATGATATAAATCAGGTATCTATAATGTAACAATTGTGTAGCAGAACAAATGGTAAATATATTTATAACAGGAATCAGAAATTGCTCAGCCTCAATAAATTGTTATCATTAAAACTCTTTACTAATTAAATTATTTTTAACAAAACTGCAGCATGCCATGCATTATTGAAACATAGTTAAAATTATATACATGTATTTCTAATTAATAGCTAAACAATCAGTACTAAAATGCACCATTCCAGATATGGAACTGCAAAATATTTCTTGGGGAGGGGACTCACTGAGGTCCCCTCCCCAAACCCCTCCTCTCCGTTCGCAAGCATTCGGCGCTTCGCACCTCCATCTTTGCCCCCCCCCGAACATTTCTTCTACCCCACCAGGGGCGGAATTAGGATATGGAACTGCAAAATATTTCTTGGGGAGGGGACTCACTGAGGTCCCCTCCCCAAACCCCTCCTCTCCGTTCGCAAGCATTCGGCGCTTCGCACCTCCATCTTTGCCCCCCCGAACATTTCTTCTACCCCACCAGGGGCGGAATTAGGGGGAGGGGCCAGTGGGGGAATGCCCCCCCCCCCCCGGTTATCGCAAGTTTAGGTAATACATCATTAAATTATCGAAATATTTTTTTTTCAAAGACCAATTTTCAACAATGAATACAGTTTCGCCCCCCCCCGGTCAAAGCTTTGCCCCCTCCGGTCAAAGTTGTCTGGATCCGCCCCTGTACCCCAGGATCAGTTCTTTGGCACCCTCCCCCCAGCCGAAAAAAATTTCTTCGCCCCCCCCCCCCAATGCAATACACCTGGCTACGGGCCTGTCCGGGTCCGAATAGTCACTTCGAACTTATAAATAATAAATATAAATACTGAAGTCTTTAAAATATTTTAAATAATGTATCATTTTACTATTTGCTAATTTGATCATTGAAATAACTTTTTAGTACTTATGAAAATGGCGACTAGTGAAACCTCGATCGAAAATAATGAAATGTTTCTGGATGCACTGAAATGGTCTGTTTTTAGTAAAACTGACAATGCGTATATTTTTCAAGTTCCTGACTATGGGGGTGAACGCGGCAAAATTTGCATAACTTTTTATCAGCGGCATGTTAGCGAGGAGCAATTACAAAATTTTTTGTCTCGTGTGATACTATCTTAATAGGGAGCCGAGCCGGAGCCGTCAAATTTGTGGGAGCCAGAGCCGGAAAAAATATGACGTCTTCGCAAGCCTGAACAAAAGCTTTAAAAGTCATTTAAAGGGGAAAAAATGTAGAAGTACAGTAACAAAAAAGATTTTGTTTTATATTCTGTTCATTTTAGCAATTAAAAAGTTGTTCACTTGAGCTATATCAACAAAGAAAATCGATCGCAGCAGCATTCCATTTTTTAGAGCATTTTCGAAAAAAAATGCTCTATTGTCCCCGTTTTGTCTGTCTGTCTGTCTGTCTGTCTGTCCGTCATCACCCTAGATCGCAACAACCATAAGTCCTAGACCCATGATGTATATATTATTTAGTAGGTCTTGGCCTGCCATGTGTGCAGTAAAAGTTCATTTCGCGATAGGACCTCTGAGGGCCGAAAATGGGGGCTTATTAAGTACCGTTTCTAGAGCATTTTCGAAAAAAAATGCTCTATTGTCCCCGTTTGTCTGTCTGTCCGTCTGTCCGTCATCACCCTAGATCTCAACAACCATAAGTCCTAGACCCATGATGTATATATCATTTTGTAGGTCTTGGCCTGCCAAGTGTACATCAAAAGTCCGTTTCGCGATAGGACCTCTGAGGGCCGGGCTTCAGGGCTCCTAAGGGGCTTATATATTATATATACACTTTGTACGTTCAATAACCCATTCATTTGGTGCGAAATACTGCAGCACGTAGTTTCACCAAGATTTATTAAGAAACTCATCAAATGAAATAGTAAGCTTGTGTTCTGAGTTTAATTAAAAGTATCAGAGCTATGCAACAATTGACGGAGTTTTCGGACGATTAAATGACTATAATTTCAAATGTTTTCAATTATGAGTCCTATTTCAGTAACCACAAACCACTTGTAGTTAGATTTAAGAGAAAATAATTTTTTTTCAAATATAAAGAAACGTCTTTATAATATTTTTTACAGATATATGCATTACACAATTGAATTTATAAACATTTCCAAAATTTACAAATATTTACTGAAAGTAACATACGTACTGATACATAACAAGAAAATGCGCTAACACGTCCTGTGTCCAGAATGGAACAGGCTTAATTGCTTGTTTACTATATAAGCTATATTAACAAAGGAGCGCCCTATATCTCAGCAACCATAAGTCCTAGACCCATGATGTATATATCATTTTGTAGGTCTTGGCCTGCCAAGTGTACATCAAAAGTCCATTTCGCGATCTGACCTCTCAGGGCCAAAATATAAGAGTTTCTTATATACCGTTTTTGCTTATATTTTAAATATAAATAATAAAAGCTAATCAAAGGGGCTTAATCATTATTTATCTTTGTAATAGTTATTCAACATGATTACTTACCTTCTAAATTTATCCTAATCCATACGCGTGGAGCAATATTTATGGCTGTAACCCGGAAAAAAATACGGATTCCGTCCGGTGTAACCATAGCCGTACACGAAAATGCTCTAAATGTCCTTTGTCCGAAACGGAAAAGACTTAAATTGCTTGTTTTATTAAACTTCTTGTGTCCAATGGTGAAGCATAGCGCTATCAAAATGTATCAATATCTTAATCATTCGGCGTATAATTCTTCAAACAATGGGCTTTTCTTGTAGGTAATTTTTCATCTTATTGAAAGGTTATTTTTTTTATTTAAAAAAATTTTATAATTCTTTCCTTTTTCCCAATCAAATGTTTTATTATATTCGCCAATGTATACCTTTAATAGTGCATTAATCAATGCAATGCCGAGTTACTCCATATTCAGTAGTTATGCAAACATTACTTAGCCATGAAGAAGAAACTGTAGTTTACAATGAAAATATGAAGTTAACAATAGCATGAGATAGTAAAAATTACCAATAAACTTGATAAAAAGTAATTATGGAAAAGCGTTTATATAATGTACAAGACATAAATAGAAAGCGATTTCAAGAACAACAGCACAAGTTTAAGTCCAATACTGTCCCAATGTAAGCAATGCCAAACCTAGGGATTTTGGAGTCTGGGGGCTTGACCTATTCGGGGGCCCCTGCAATTTGACATTCGACACCAAGGCATGAGAAAATGTACTTAAAATGTAATGTAAAAAATGTGGGGGCCTCCTCAAGCTGGGGCCCGGGAAGACTTTTCAATTTGGAACCCCCATCCCCCTTTCCTCCACCCTAGGTAGGCCTACGCCTCTAACGATACATTTATTTATTACAAGGCGTCATCTTTTGTTAAATTTTAATACATTTTGCATAAAAAATACAACCTATTACTTGTTTATGTTAGTCTCTACGCATTCGTTGAATGAAGGTCCTGAATTTCTCTCGGTAACCCTGCTTGGGACTAATGCACTAATCAAACCCAACCTCATACAAGGTAATAGTGACCGACATTGAAAACCTTTAATCATTGACACTTAGCCAGCAAGCGTTTATTTTAAAATTAATAAATAAGACAATAATGATGAAAATAAATTTCATAAACATTCTCACTCTAAGTTTGTGCAAAATTTGGTAATTTCTGGCCATTTCTGGGGGGGGGGGGGGGGGAATACATTAGATAGAAAAAGAAAAGTTATCTATCCAAATAAATAAATGTCAAAGGGAGCAAAACGATATAAATCTAAATAGGTCAATCAGCACTTGAGTGATTCTTGGTCGTCATATTTCACATCTAATTTTAATTTGATTTATCATTAATTGCAACTTTTATTTTTACATAATGAAGTAAAGCCTTGTAACCATTATATATTTCATGTCTTTTTCTTTTTGTTACACAAAGGTCATATAATAAAGGTTACAAGTTTTTACAAGTCAACACGGCTCTAAATGGTTACTCACAAATAATCAACCGATAGAAGACATTTGGGCTTCATCATAACCAAAAAAAGCCATAGGAATCCTGATTTCATTAACCAAATATTTTAATGATTTTTCAAATATTGACTTTAAAGTGTCAAGCACCATTTGCAAAAGTAACCAACTTCCCCCTTCCCCACAAGACACACACACTTTTTACACCGTAATTTTGGCACAACAAAAAAAAATTCTTGGGTTAAAAACTGGTGTGTGTGTTTATTAGAGGTATGTTGTGTCCTCATGCAGCACCGTCTAGAACAGAGGTTTTCAACCTGTGGTCCGCGGACCCCCAGGGGTCCGCGAGGAGCTTCAAAGGGGTCCGTGGGCAAGTAAAGGAAAGTAGTGATTTTTCTTGTATAAATTATTGCTTGGTTTGGTTGATTGGTTAGCTTTTAGCTAAACAAAAAAATACTAGCTAAACCAATGTTTCAGGCACAGACAACAATGTGTAGAATTGTAAACTTCGCTGGTATTTCCTTATATTTTTGTCTGAAGTCTGAACTAGACTGCATACTACATGTACTTGTGCAGTGAGTTTTTGAGTCATGTCATCTTGGCAATATACCTTACTTACTGAGCTCTGACATCACTGTTAAAACATCCGGATCAGCGCAAGGGTATGTATTGTTGATAAACAGTGTGGTTTATCAATGGTTACAATTATTATAATCCTAGATTGGCATATAAATAATCTTAGACAAAAGTTTTTGATTTGACATCAAATTGCTGGTATTACAATTCGCATGTTAATTTAAAATGACACCCACAGATGAAACGGTGCGAAATTCTAGCGATGAACCTATTATACTGTTCTGTTGTCATGTGAATTGCTTATGTGACAAATACTTTTTAAAATGTTAGTAAACAATTCAAATTATTTCATAAGATTTGTATTTGTTTTACTATAGTAGTATAACCAGACGAGCTCATTTTTCTAAACCAGCTTAACAAATCGATGGCAGACTTCTTTACAGTCGAGACATTCCAGGTTTCCTTGCAGACATTTTGAACAGTTTAAATCTGTCGTTGCAAAGACCTGAAACTTCCAGAAGAAACTTCACATATGGAGGGGAAGATGTGAAGAAGGCACCAATGATATATTTCCTTTGTAAGCTGACTTTCTTATAGTGAACAATATTTTGACAGGCGTCATTGCAGGCACTATTTTGAACCACCTACAGAAGCTGTCGTATTACTTTCATCAGTATTTCAGCGACGATGATATCAGCGCATTTGATTGGATTCGAAATTCCTTTGAATTCGATCTAACCAATTTAACTGGTCTCGAGCAAGAACAATTGTTCGAATTGTCGTCTGACAGGACAATGTGCTTGCAGTTCATCAGACTGCCACTGTTGTCGTTCTGGCTGCTGTCAGACAAAGCCATCAATGTCCTGCTACCATTTTCTACGACGTACTTGTACGAAACTGCATTTTCTGCTGTTACTGTTACAAGTACAGGTCCAGACTGGATATTGAACATAAAATATACATATGTTTATCTCGCATACCACCATGTTTGGACAAACTCTGTCGTGCAAAACAGGCAAAGCATTACCACTGAACAGTAGACTGTGTAACAGGCATAACAGTGGAATACATACACGGTCATTGTTTGATTTTTGGATAGATAGCTATTTCGATATGTGAAATGACCTTTACATGTTTTGCGCGTAACTTAGGCTAGGTCTACCGTTTAGCAGAATTTAAGTAGATTTCATCTGCAGACTTAATAAGACATATTCTGGCCCAACCTGAGTTACGAAAAGTTGAGACCAGGGCGCTTTGGGCTATGGGGGTCCGCCAACCAAGCTTGGAATGTCTGTGGGGTCCGCAGCATAAAAAAGGTTGAAAACCTCTGGTTTAGAACAGTAGTCGGCAAACTTATCAGCCAAAGAGCCAAATATGAACATTACAACAATTAAAAAAAAATAATTGGGAGCCAAATCTGCTTTTATTACACTAAATAAGTAGTGCACTAAATAAGTTGTATACTAAATAAAACTAAACGCCAGAGCCGCACTTAAGGAGCTAAAGAGCAACATGCGGCTCCAGAGCCGCACTTTGCCGACCACTGGTCTAGAATAATACGGAGTGATAACACAAAATTGTAGTACCGTTATGTGAATACTCCAAAAAGTATCCTTTATTTTTGGTAATACTCGGATCCATGATATATACTTTATTATTATCAAGGGCAAACTTAAGATCGTCATGGGGCCCTAGACATTTTTGTATCAAAAGGGTAAAGAGGGCCCATTCGCTGGAGAATTATTTTTTTCTCGGTAGACAAATACGCTAAAAAAAATCTGTAGCAATATATAGATGTCATCCCCCGAACAATTATAATTTTTTTTAGTTTTTTTTTTTTTATTGGGAGGATGGGGGGCTTAGTTCCTAATGTGTTTATATGACGGCCCTTCTAATTGAGTTGTTAAATCAAGACCGTGAATTTTA
This sequence comes from Bulinus truncatus, assembly GCA_021962125.1. Classification (NCBI taxonomy): domain Eukaryota; kingdom Metazoa; phylum Mollusca; class Gastropoda; family Planorbidae; genus Bulinus; species Bulinus truncatus. The sequence continues at coordinate 1,560,358 of JAGDYQ010000110.1, read as the reverse complement.
TTTTAATAATTTTTAATTTATATTAGTTCTTATAAACACTCCAAACTTCTGCTTCCCCCCCCCCCCGACGATCTAAGCTAAAATTATAATAACAAGGTATAAAATAAGAAAACAAAGAAATGAACAAACATTGGCAAAGTCATTTTAATAAAGTATTTTTAACTTGACCGGACAGCCAAGATTCTAACGAGTAAATTATACGCATTGTGCTATGTGCATATCCGCAGAAATCATATTCTATTTGAAAGAAAAAAGAGACCGGAAATTACTTCTTCGGGAGTTTCGCCAATTAACAATGACAACAAACAAAATGTCAGATAAATCTGCATATCAACCAGATGATGTTTGGCTTGTATGTTTTTGTCAGTTTTACTTAGATACCTATATAATTGATCTTTTAAACTGTAATTATTTCCGATGAGTCTAGGGTAGTTGTTAAAGATAATCCCACCACGATTTAAATGGTCCTTTTATCTTTTATATCCTAATCAATGTCAAAGGTTTGCAAATATAGGTCGTGAGAGACTAGTGACTATGTTTAACTTAATGTTTCACCTTTCTTATTTTATTATTTTCCTTTTTGAGCCTCATATTAGAGATTAGTTATTACATGACCTTTCTTTTCTGGCATGTCCTTTGGCTTTGAAAAGTCTGCTTTATTAGCATTGATTATTGTCCTACCTTTGCCTTCAAACTCAACTCATGATTAGATAGTCAGTTTAACTCTGGCTTGCTCCACCTCTACAGAGTACAGTGATGAGTTATACTATTACTTCAGGTAGCGAACCTAATTCATTCCATTACTTTGTTTATAGCCTGAACCTAAAGTAACCTAAAATATTGATATAGTAATAGAGACGTGTACTTCAGGAATTTAATTGGAGATTACCGAAGGAAATGTAAAATTAATAAAGATGTATTATATTGTTTTTTAATAATTTTATCTTTCTAACCACTAAAGAAAAAGTTCATGGAAAATATGACATTTTCTTTTGATCCTTTTAATCCTTAGTTTCTATAAAAAAAAAACTGCACAACTTTGATGATGGTTCACAAGAAGTGTTTGTACCTGGGGCATTTGTAACCCAAAGTTACAATGTATTCTCCATTCGTCCTGATCCATGGCCACTTTCCTTCACACTCTCATTTTCATGTTATTTTTTTACCTAGTCCACCTGTTTCTAGGTCTCTCTAATATGATGTACTATTTCAAGGATGGTCACATATAAAGTTGATAACTTCCTGTTATTTATATTGTTTAAAAAAAAATACTCTACAGAGCCACATAATGGTCATTTTATCAAAATTTAGTGAGGTAAAAAAAATTTTGCTTTTTTTTAAGCTGTTTTTAAACTCAAGGAAGTGCAGTGTGTGGCTCTAGAGAAACAGGCACCATTTTATTACTAACCGTCTTGGCACCTCTTATCCGTTTGACTTTGACAATCCCACTTCAGTCATTTCATTTGTTTGATTATAAAAATATTAAAGTTCATTGCTCAACTCATTTGTAAATATCAGTTAATATTTCCTTATTTGCCAATCCATTTGTCCTATATGCACCCATAAATTGGCTGTCTATTAGCATGTAAATATCTTCTTTAATTTGATTTTAAGAATGGGGCTAATTTTTCACTAAATATTCAAAAATCTTTATTGATCCTGTTAAAAAAGTACTTTATTCATGACCTTAAAGTCTTAACAGCCAAGTGGTCCCCTGCCAATCCTTTAAACTGGCAATCCTTTCCCCATCTACAGCCATTTTACAAAAGAATAAAAAAACGTGACCTGGCCCCAGACTCAGGACCACTGACACAAAAAGTTCAGGCTTTCCCCTCTCTTGGCAGACCAGATATTACTGTATAAAAATGAGGGAATCAATATACTCTAAAATCACAGACCAAGGTTTTTTTTGTAAGAAGTATCTTTTTTTTTGTATCATGTCATATTAATTTCAGAATTATGTTCATTTTTTTTTTTTAATAACTTCTAATTTTTTTCTAATAGATACGGCCTTGTGAAGTTTATAAAGATGAATATAAAGATTGTAAAAGTAAGTTTGTCATTTATTTACTGACCTTAACTGATGTAATTTATTTACAGTATTGAAATAACTGACCTTAACCGATGTAATTTATTTACAGTATTGAAATAACTGACCTTAACCGATGTAATTTATTTACAGTATTGAAATAACTGACCTTAACCAATGTAATTTATTTACAGTATTGAAATAACTGACTTTAACCGATGAAAAAAAATATTTACTTCATGTGTCATTAGCTCATTTTCACACTAAGTAAACTCAAGTTTTCATTTATTTAATTTGTGGCTGTTCAAGAAATATCATTTTAAAGTTTATTCAAAGCACTTTCAAAATATTGCAAATTTATTTTGATGATTTTAAAAAAATAATATAGAATTAGCATTTTTAGCGGAAATTTTTTCTTTCTTCTCCTATTCAATTGGTTGGTGATATTTTTCATCACAATTAGTAGGGTTAAAAATCTTTGTAAATTATAC